>JAJLRJ010000005.1:27355535-27393035 GCA_024195265.1 Dendrophyllia cribrosa | reverse complement strand
CCGAAGAAAACTCTAAATACTAAAGAATAAAGGTCAATTTTTGCAAAATATTTGCCATTCTTTAGATGCTGCGGTTGCCATGGCAATGGCCTCTGCCAAAAAATTGACAACAAATAAACATGCATAAATATGTTGGAAACCTTACTGGTAAATCTTATGAACCGAAATTGCAAGATAAGAAAATTGGGCCTTACTTTGTAACTCATGATAGGTAGTGTAGGTGCTTTTGTTAATACTCTAAGGAGCCACCTTAATTCGTTGTAACTCTCGAGCGGATCGCCGCACCCATGAGCAACCGCTGACAACTTCCCTTAAAGTGCATATGAAGTAATTTTTTATTTTGTCTTTTTGTGGAGGCTATCATGTCTTTATTTCGAAATGATAAAAGAAATTTGTCAGAAAAAAGTTTAAGGCCTCTTTTTTGCCGTCCAAAGTTGCACAATTTGCAGAAATCAGTGTCCCGGAGACTGGGAACGAGTTGTCGATATCCATTGTGTTGATGACGTAGAAAATACTTGAGATTCGTTCCTTTGTTTGCTCACAGTGTGTTTCGTTCCATTTCTTCAAAAGAATGTCAGACTATGATGAAATTATGTCTTCTACAGAGTCTCTGTCAGACAGACACTCAGAAAGTCGCCGAGGTCGAAGACTTCTCCTTTGCCGCCATGATACTCGTGAATTGAAGTATTTTCTACGTCACAGCCTTGTAATACAATAGCTTTGGCCGCGCGCTCGATAGAGACACTTTCTGGCGGAAAATTCAAAACTTTCAAGCCGAATAATTTCACAATGGGAAGGATCTTTTCGATGAAACCCAAAAATTTAGATAAAGAAAGTAAAGCACTATCAAACCATGGAAATTCTTTTTTTACTTCATATGCACTTTAAGGACGTTCGCGCTAATTGTTTATGCGCATCCTTACTGCGCACGCAATTCATGTCGCAACGCCATGCTTCGTCATGCACGAGCGCGCGCGCAAGAGAAGAAAATCTAAGCACATAAAGAGCTTATAGCGGTTGCGTTAACTTTGCTTAGATTTAACTCGCTTGGATGGTCGGTGACCCCCAAATTTTTTTTCATAGATAATTTTCTTTGCCAATTCTCGACAGATTGTGAAAAAATGAACAAAAAATCAATGTAGGAAGTTTAAATTGTTTCCGTTTTTCTACCCGCGCGCCATCGAATCCTGCCAACTTGCGGCTGTCAGAGTTTGCAAATGCTGTCGTTTAAAGATGAAATTTACTTCAAGAAATGTCACCAGTTGAATGAATTTGCTGAACAGACCTACAAGCATAAAATTTGGGAAAGAAAGTTGCATTTTAGAGATTCATTTGCAATATTTTTAGACTAACAGACATTGGGATCACATCCCGTAAGGAAGACCAATTTTTCAAAATTAGGGTCGCCTTTCAGATAGCTTATCTCAGAAACGAAGTCGGTGACCCCCTAATTTTTTTGCGTTTCTGACACAAGTAACTCATAACCTAGCTGTAGCAAAAGTTTTATAAAAAAATCAATGTTAGAAGATTTTCGCGCGAACGTCCTTAAGCGCCGCCTAAATGTTCTAACATTGTCGGTTCAACAATGTTAGAATTCTTTAGAACGTTTGGCACTCTATGTTTGATGAAGTTTGACCAAACATTTCTTTGTTGCATGAATGTTTTGTTTTAGATAAAAAATGTTGCCCAGCATTTTGTTGGGTTGGTTGCAACAATGTTTGAACGTTTAGGCGGCTTTCCATAACAACAATGCTAGCAACAGCCAATCATGTTTCAGCCATGCGTCTAACAAATGTTGGAGAACAATGTTGGGACGTTTAGCCGGGCGTCCAGCATTGTTATCCAACAAATGTTGTCCAACAATGATGGAACCTTTAGCCGGGGTTTTTCTTATAGCAAGGGCAGAAAACAAAATTTGCTACAGCCGAGAGTCATTTGGATTCCCCAAAATAATTCAACGATTGAATTGTAGGTACAATCGGCTTTTCTAACACGACTCAAGTCCAGTTTGTCTCTAAATTCCCAACAACTGAAAAAGACCATATATGGGTGAAGTGTGGTTTGTCTCTTCGTTCATTTTTATTCATCTAAACTCCTCTTTCGCCACCACGTTTCGAAACATTATTTAGAGATTCCATACAATTTTAAAACCACTTGTATTGAACAAACCTGCTTAAAATATGTCAATGAATATAAAATTATTCAACTATAAGCATAAGCATAAGTTATTTAAATTTCTTTAAAACAATACATTGAATTAAATCTTTCAAACATCATTGAAATTAATTTACATCTTATTTTTTCACAGCGCTGTGCGTCTTACGGTCCTCAATTGGCAAAGTGTTTGATAATTTTGTGGCCAATCGTCGACGTAAGGACGGAGCAACCTCGTTCCCAGGGTCCTTTCTCTTCAGCTATGACCTAGTTGAAGAAAGAGGACTAAATAACAGGCAGCCCAGTGGACTAACAGGCAACCCAGGCTCACTCTTGAAACAGTGAAAACCCGAAAAGCGATAACTCGACGAAATCTGTTCAAATATGGTGTAGGAACGGGGAAACAATAAAAATCCAACAAAGCACAGGGTAATTCAATCTTGATGAGAACACATTACAGCAAATCCGTTACGTTTTCAAACAAATTCAAGACCGTGCCGTAACACACCACCTCTTTGCATGTACGCATGCTAATAGCGTGCACCGATCGTGAGCTTGGGCTGCCTGTGGCAGAACTTAACGATTGCTTCGCCGCATCGTACAGTTGTGGCGTGTTGATTGGCGGGTTAAAACGTCAGCCATTGAAAAAGCTTTCAAAAAGATGACAGTATACTAACAGTTGAGTTTAAGATGTCAAAAATTATACAAAACTTTGACAGGTGGGAACAGTAGAAGGCACAGCACTGACGTTTACGGCAAAACAAAATCGATTTTGCAGATTATTTGCGTTAATAATTAGATTATCTCAAAATTAAAACCGTTTCTTTGAAATGTTGTAAAACTTGGTACTTTGGGACTGTTACCACAAGGTAACATAAAAAACCGGAAGACTTCAACCCATAGGATCAAGATTTAACAACTAAAAACTAGTACGCTAATGCATTCTTGTGTGATTCAGTTCAACTTACGAACTGACCTTACCCTTCAATAACGTCAAACCAACTAATGCATGTAGAATAAAAACACTTTTTATAGTACATTTTTTGTCTGAACTGCTACAAATTTCAAAATGTAAGTACTATGTTTTCATTCAAAACTTCCTACAGTGCAGTTCCGATTTTCGAGCCCCCTAGGGAAACGGAAATTGCTTCGAAAAATCATGATCGGGAGTTCAAAGATCGAGATCGAGGGTGGAATCCACTGAAATCAAATCCAAGGGAAACGAGTTTTGGTTCGAATCATCGGGATTCCACTGTATTCGGCTTCTGGACCGGCAAAATAAAACTTAAAAATGCTATGGTTCCAGCTTACCCCAACCACTTTTCCTTCTCTCCGGCGAAATAACTCACGAAAACTTTGTGCTTAGTACATGTGTAGATCTCTCTGAAATTTCGTTGCGATTGAAACAGCCGGTCGTGACAAACCCGAAGGTATATCAGAACAGTTTATGGTTATTTATCAGGTCAAGATTTTGCACTTTTGTTTTAAAACTTTGTATTCATTTTGCCTAATTCAGACAAATTTTTAAAGCATGGATATAATACTTAGAAAGGACTCAGTTGTTTGAAGCTGACTGGAGCTAATCTAGGATCACAAAATTTTGATTAAGTTAGATTTTAAACAAATTTATTGACGGACATGCAATATTTGGAATATTTCAAGTTTATTCTTTCTCATAGTAGCTCAAAACATTCATTTTTTTTAATACGATTATATTTGTTAAAAAAAATGTTAATGGCGGTGCCATGAAGAAATTATCCAAATCATTGAACATTTCGCGGAAATAGGACTTCATTATCTACACATTTAGACACAATTTAGGGAATTTGGATACATTTGCACTTAGAAACACATTACGTTAACCACGTTCCACTGCTAGTATTGTTTAAATTAATATGCTTTAGGTGAATACCTTGGGCTAATACTTTAATTTTTTGCTTCAAGGTAATTTAACTCTTTCAATACCAAAAGCACACAAAACCATAAAAAATCATAAAATTCATAAAAGAGAAGAAAGAAAAACAAACAGTACCACAGGAAAGTAGGGCTCAAAAGCTTTCATTTGAAAGGTCAAACTGTAGAATTACATCCACAGACTCAAAAGTACAGCATAATAAACAGCACCACAGGAAAGTACTGCTCAGTAGTTTTCATTTGAATGGTGACACTTTAGGATTTCATCTACAGACTCAAATGTTGTAACCTTGTATAGCATAATAAACAGCACCACAGGAAAGTACTGCTCAGTAGCTTTCATTTGAATGGTCACTTTAGGATTTCATCCACAGACTCAAAAGTTGTAATCTTGTACAGCATAATAAACAGCACCACAGGAAAGTACTGCTCAGTAGCTTTCATTTGAATGGCCAAACTGTAGGATTTCATCCACAGACTCAAAAGTTGTAACCTTGTACAGCACAATAAACAGCACCACAGGAAAGTACTGCTTAAGTATTGTTCCACATAAGAACGATAGCAAACTTCATTGTTCTGCGGCATTAGCTCTTTCCCACATAGAATATCTTTGATTTCAAGAATAGGGGAGGAGCTGATGGTTTATAATTATATTTCATTATAAAAATAAAGAAAATCCATAATTTTGCTTCTTTGATGAAGTTCCCCAAATACAATTTCTTTTAAAAATTGTATGTTGTGCGATTGGGTCTCAAATTACTTGATACCTTAAAAAAATTAGACAAAATGCACCTTGAACCTTAACTTTTTAGCAGTTTTTGAGTCTAGGCCAATGAGATCACTAGTTGTAACAATGAAAAATCTTGACATTCCATCGTGTTTGACATTCCATTGCCGTTCAGCGCTATCCTTCTTATGCGGATCATTACTTAATAGGTGGTTTTCACGTTACGTCACGGCGGCCATGTTGGTGCACACCTACAAAAGAATTTTAATGAACTTTTTTTGTTATGTGCACCAACATGGCCGCCATGGCCTTTGTCATTTGAGTCCCACAGGAATGAAGGTCACGTGAGTGAAAACCATCTATAGCTTTCATTTGAATGGTCAAACTGTAGGATTTCATCCACAGACTCAAAAGTTAGAACCACCTTGTACAGCATAATAAACAGTACCACAGGAAAGTACTGCTCGATAGCTTTCATTTGAATGGTCAAACTGTGGGATTTCATCCACAGATTCAAAAAGTGGCAACTTCCTTATACAGCATAATAAACAGCACCACAGGGAAGAATTTAGACTCAATTATTTCAGTTCAGTTGAATGGTCACACTTTAGGGTTACATGCATGTACACTTACTCAAAAGTTAGCATAATCTAAAAAAAAAAAAGTCAATATAGCTGGTCCTTTAAACTGTGACTTTACCTTAGTTTTATCAAGAGAATTACAACTTTCAGTTCAAGCTGTCAATGTCCCCTGGATTAACAATAGATAGCTTCTGAACAGCTGGGAACAAACAAAAGTTGAAATTTTATCTTAAATTCTCTCTTCTTCAAGGGTTAAGAATAAATAAAATTAAATACTTTAAACTAATCTTTGATCATTACAAACCACAACACTTAGTGTAAGTATGGGATATATGAGGTGATTCTTGTGTACTTTCCCAGCTTGTAACAACCCCAGGCTAAAATGACTCCTACAAAAGCCTTTATAGAAAATCGTATAAGCCTACTGGCTCTGCTGGCCTCTGGAATTCTGCAGAGAAATAGATACAGATTGTCAATACTTAGGGCAATCATTGTTCCAATAAGAAAAGGAGACAAAAAAAATGTGCTCTGTGTTTGATGATTATCAGTTTGCTAGATTGGTGCGGATTTATCACTGCACACTCTGTTAAAGGTCTACAGAAATTTCCTTTCAGTTTCATTTTCGATACACTATTCAAAATAATTTATCAGAAGCTCAAACTTTAATATAGTGCATAAACAATGTCCTAACATTGATATGAATATTGTCATATATCAATATCAAGCAAGATTTACAACAGATTGAAAATCAAACCACAGACTGCCTTCAAAAACACATCACAATCCTCAAAAACCAGCGCCTGGCCTTTTGCTGAGATTTAGTTTAAGCTTTGGAATCGTGCAATCAGGGTGGAAAATTATGATAAACATTGGGAAAATTATGATAAACATTGGGAAGAAATAGTGATAGTAATGCGAGAAAGCAACACTACCCTTAAAATAGCAAAACAATATCACTAGAAATAAAAAGAAAAAGATCCACGTACCTTAAAAGTTCTTTAACATTAATCTCCTTATCCCAGTTCTCCGTAATTCCATCAACATGTCCAATTCCAACAACACCTACAACAACACTGGGAACAACTCCTTGAGGTTCTGCAAAAAGCAAATAAAAGGTATCAGGCACACACTAAAGGGTAACGTGGAAGGCAACTTCATTCCCAGGGTCTCTCTTCTTCCTGTCCCTGTATACTGTGGATGGGAAGAAAACAACTTGGAAACAAGGTTGACATGTAAGGTCATAATTGAAAAGGTCGGAGCATAACCATTCTGCAGTGTATGTCGAATTTTATGCCTTGTTTACTTTTTCTCGCTCAGGTTTGCCTCATTTTTGGCATGTGACCTACAAATTAACTGCAAAACATCGTTCAGAAATTTGTATGCCGTTTCATGACGTCGTTTTAGAGAAGTAACGTATGTAAAAAAACTAACTAACTAAACTACCTGAAGAAAGATGAGTTCTGGCCCTCAAGTGATTTGACCGTACATCCGAGCATAGTTCCTTCCAAAACTGTATGAAACGTACTCCAAAACGATGCCATAACAAAGCAGATTGGCCGTGAGAATATGCGACCACAATACTCCTGACCAGTGCCAACAACCTGAACAAAAATACCGTTATTTACGCACGCCTGGCTCACTTATTGATCGTGAGCTAGCTACGGTAACACATCGTCTGTAGCGTTTGTATAAGCCAATATGTTTAAGGCCTGTCCGGTGATTGAAAGAAATCATTAAGTCCGGAAATCCTTACGTTTTTGGCACCTCTCAAAGAAACAAGTCGTGTCCCTTGTCGTACCTTGTGTCCAAAGCGTTATTTAGCGCTCGAAGTGAAAACTGAATGGGCCTTGGTGGACAAGACGAGCCGGCGGGAAAGGATCAGAAAAGGGGCAGCGTTGTGAGTTGTGGGCCATTTACCATCCCGTGCCGTAGTCGAAATGCCCCATATGCGAAGTGCTTCCAGACTTATTATATTTTCCCTATTTTGTTTGGGCGGACATCCCGTTTTCGTTCTAGCCATTGATATCCCGACATGCTTTGCGACAGTGGCAGCTAGATCGGCTATGCGTGGTCGTGCGGGAGCTTGAAATACAGCTTTGGGCAGCTCGAAGAGAGTTCTTGCGGCCGGGTGAAATTTAGCAAGGCAGGCAAAGACTATGAGCCGGCAGCGGAAGACCGGTAGTCCGTAAGGATAAGGGAGATGGCGCGAATCTAAGTGACTGACTATTGGTGATAAAAATGAAGCGATTTTGAGGGAATGAACTTCGGGATTTAGCGGTACGGGCCCAAACTTGGCCATCTGAAGTGAAAAAAAATCAGCATAAAATCGAGAAATTCGGGTAAACTTTGGGATTCATTTTCTCGAGCGGGATTCAACGGGAGACAGGGAGTTTAGTTTATTTCGTTTTTTTTTTTTGCATACGTTATTTCTCTGAAAAGACGGAAAAAAAAACAGCATAAAAATATTCTGAACACTGTTTTGCAATTAATTTGTAAGTCACATACCAAAAATGAGGCAAAATGAGCGCGAAAAAATAAAAAAAGGCCTGAAAATCGACATAGAATGGTTATGCTCCGAGCCCTTCAATTATAACAGTCTAATCAAACAACATGTGTACACATAAATGTGACATTCCACGGGAAAACATGGGAGAAGGTGCTGACACGCGCTCCAGTCCCAAAAACAAGTTTGAAGGGAATTATCTTACATGTACTCGTAATACACAGCCTATACAGCAGGCACACTAATACAGAGCTTACCTGTGGTGACTGCCAGTAAAGCAGGTTATCTACAGTGTATCTATTATACTTTATACAGTGAACTGATTACTACGCGCTCTGTGATTGGTCGTTGCCTATGATCTATCAGAGTACAGACGCACGGCTGACGTCATAGAAAAATTGTTTGCTTTGTTTTGTCCAACCAAAGTCACACAGTTTTGAAAAAGTTTGCGAGATTATTCTGGATTGAGCAAGTGAAAGCCGCGAAAAATGTTTAGCAGGAGCCGTTTACGAGCAAGAAAAAGAAGAAACCAAGACGAAAAGTGTTCTTGGCGACTTGTAAAATACCTAAACTGGAACAAATCTTAGAACAGTCGAGCGCTACGAGGCAAGTTCGTAATTTTACTCTTTTTACTTTTCTGTCCATTGTATAAAACAAATAGATTCCCTTTGGCCGTGTGTCTGTTCAATTATAGATTACAGAAGACGTCAAAATGTGGTAAAAACATCAGTGACACACTCGCCTGCGGTTCGTGTGCCACTTTTTTGTTCTTACCACATTTTGACGTCATCTGTGATCTATAACTGAACAGACACACGGCCAAATGGAATCTATTTGTTAAATAAACCTGAAAGTTCAAACTGATGAGCGAATTTACTCAGAAAGCGATTCATTTTTGTCCATTTTGCACGGACAGTGTGTATGTGATAGTCTACCTCCATCAGGATTTAGTTTTATCGACTGAGTCGATAAGGTAAATTGACCACCGTAAAAAGATTCAAATAGCTGACGTTTCGAGCGCTAGCCCTTCGTCGAAACGTCAGCTATTTGAATCTTTTTACGGTGGTCAATTTACCTTATCGACTCAGTCGATAAAACTAAATTCTCGTACCTCCATCAGGGTTGTGAATCTCAATAGGCGTGGCAGATAGTCTCAGTGACCGTGCGAGGTATTGGTCTCTCTCGGAAACAAAAACTCTGTATAACGTGGGAAAATCGCCTGTCATTTCTGCCAACATTTCAGCTAAGAGATCCTTTTGTTTACACTTCTCCACATCTTCTGGGCTGTAAAAAAATCATAGAAGACCTTAAAAGGGCAATATCACTGGGATTTTGCTGCGTTTTCTTCATAACTGCACTAAATATTAACTACCGACTGTAAGTACCTTTGCTTAAACATTAAAAAAAAAAATGATCTTAGAATGTGGAGACATAAATATTGAGTAATTGTTCGAAGGAAGTACAAACCATTATCAGTTTTTAGTGATTTTTCCAAGCCAACCCTCATTCACTAATAGGTTAGGAATCAGTTGATGATAACCAGATATTTTGGCAAGCAATGTAGCTGGCCGATATGACAAAATACAGCTGTAGGTGGTGATTTTTGCTGGTAGCCGGCTATTTTTGACAGCCCTGCCAACCCTCATTCAATAATGAGGAAGGAATCAGTTGAAACACTGAAGCCAATCAAAGTGTAATTATTTCCCTTCTTCCTATTCATTATGGTAATCAAATGGTATTGTCTGGTTAGTTTTCAAGGGTGCAGTACTGTCTACTAAAACTTCTGAAGAGGTTTAGCAAATGAAGGAACGAAATTTCAATAATTTTATCTGCTCACAAAACTGTGTTCGACACAGTCATGTATGTTCAGCATCAAATTACTGACATTATAGTGTAGTTTGAAAATTACACTGTAAAATGCATGCATGTTTTACCCAGGGGTGTTTTAGCCTGTACCAAATACATTATAAGTAATACAAGGAAGAAAATACATACATGTACATGTATGTCTACTCAGCTACTTTCATCAGATACAATATTACAGTGTACTGTATGTATGTACACACCTTATAGGATCTTTAGTTGTTAAAAGATGCCAGGCTAATTTCATTTTTTGCCATATACTCAAGGCTCCCATTGCTCTGGAAAGTGTAACCTAAAAATAACATACATGTAGGTGCAATACTGACATGGACTATATAATTTTAGTATAAATCTACTAGCGTTCTATCACAAATGCTGTTCTCTTATTGGCTACGCTACTCACGCTTCTTTTTGCATTTTTGAAGTGTCAATGAAGAGTATTTGTTGTTAAGCTTTGAGCGTCTAGTAGATTTATTCTAAAACAATTGGATTATTTGTTCTTGATTTCTATGGCGTCGCCCTCATCAACTATCACACAATAGAAATCTCGAGCTCATATGACCTGTACAGCCCTGCAAGCCTTTTCTTTGCAAACGATCGATGGAAGTCCCGTATGAGGGAGAGGGGCCGGAAAAAGCCGTACAGCTATACCACAAAAGCATGTTAAAATTTGAAACAATTAATTTTTGTCTCCAAATAGGTCATACAATAAAATACTTATTGACTAAGTTAGGTCGGGCCAGATGGGAAAATATTTGGGTCTCGGCCATAACTAGTGCACAGACCTTGCTATGCTCAATCTGTATGCCATGACCTCGAGCCAAATATTTTCCCATCCGGCCCTCCAACTCAGCCAATAAGTACATAATTTATTATGTATGATTATCCAACAAGGAGAAATAAGACAAATGGAACAAAAGTAATGAAATTGACTTGTTGAACTGTAACAAACCTGAATTGGTCGATCTCCTAAATGTATTTGGCATCCTGGTGTTTTTCTAGCCTACATGTAACAGTAAAAAACGGTTTTGTGACAATAGCCCAATTTACAGTTGTCTACATAGTGATCTGGTCATTGAGTGGCAGTGAGGCTGAAGCTGACCTTGTTTTGATACCGACCTTTCTGCTCTTCATACGTACAATGTATATCATGTTGTTCTTATGCTAACCAGTTTCTGTTCAGCATAATTTACATATCAAAAGCAGGAAGGATTGTATCAAAACAAAGTGAACACCAGCCTCACTGTCACTCAAAGGCCAGGATACTGAGCACACAACTGTAAAGAGTTCTATTAATAATTACATGGAAGAAAGCAACTTGGTATTTATAATTACATGTATAGTACAATCATATAAGTTTGTTGCTAAACATAGAAACTATTAAATAAATCCCTTTTATTGCACTTTTGTGTAGTGTCATGAACCATTCACTTTTAAGCAAAATCAAGGCAATGTTGTAAAATACATGTAGCACAAAGGACAGAAAATGGGAAACTTCAATAATTTACAGTATTCACCCATATAGAAAAAAAATCAAGTTTTATTAATAAAGTCAAATGAATTCAGTAGTAATGGTACAAATCAAGGGATACACGTACAGTGGTGTACATTATTTTGAACCTTCACTTATTGGTGTCTATAAGTGGTTTATAGTTTTTACTCTAAACAACCAGGGAGTCTTGGCCGGAGTGCATTAAACTTTGGGAAACCATTGTTACATACTTTAAGAGGTTACATGTACATGTACAGTGTATGTTTCTTATTACTGTGAAATCTCTACATTTTTAAAGACCCTTTCCTCTCTTTGTTTTAAAGTCCTTTGACTTATTAATAATAATAGCAAAGCTCATTTCATACCTCTCTATATGCTGCTCTAAACTCGCCACCTGGAGCCATACCTAGCTGCTTGGTTATGTGCGCTGATACACTTAGTAAAAGAACTTGCATTACACCAGCTACAAGTCCACTCTACAAGCAAAACAAATTGGTAAAATTAAAGTACACATCTAATCAAGGTGTTGGGTTCTCTCACAATCCTTCACCAATAGAACCCTTTTACGAGTATGTTTCACATATATTTTTCTGACATTCACATTGACAACAAAGAATTTTTAAATTTAAATAAATAATGTGA
Organism: Dendrophyllia cribrosa; assembly: GCA_024195265.1. Taxonomy (NCBI): domain Eukaryota; kingdom Metazoa; phylum Cnidaria; class Anthozoa; order Scleractinia; family Dendrophylliidae; genus Dendrophyllia; species Dendrophyllia cribrosa. The sequence goes on along the minus strand of JAJLRJ010000005.1, from coordinate 27,381,159 downwards.
AATACTGCAGTCATTGAACCTACTTGTTTAACTGCAAGTCTCAGCTTTTGCATATCAATATTCTTTGCCTCCCGGAGTAAAAATTCTTCGTCATATTTAAGAATATCAACTCGACTTTTGCACAGTTCTACCAAAACTACGTCAGGTTGCACAGCTTGAATAGTCTGTAAAAAGTAAACTCATAAATTAAATACAACATAAAGTAATTAAAATGATAATAATAATAATAATAATAATAATAATAATAATAATAAATTATGGAGATCATGTGGAAGTACAGTATACAGTCATATAATGCAAAGGCACAGGTGTAGCAGTAAAGACAAAGACTGTTCAAAAGTTCTAGGTAATTTATCACTCTCATTCCATTCTTCTTGAGAAGAATGAGATGATACATTTGTCTCTCGGGCAATGAGCATCAAATGTTTAGGCAGAATTACAGTACAGTTGAAGCTGCCAGCCATAAATTAAAGCAGACACAGGGCTTGAAAAAAAAACCACTAAAATTTAACCTTGCCCTTTGGGCAGGGTTCGACATCTCCACTAGCCAGGCCAGTTAGCCCGAGGCTACTAAAAATGGAGCTGGGCTAGTAAACGTGGCACATCCACTAGCCCTTGGGCTAGTACATGTAAAAAGTTTCAAAGGACTATTCATCTTCTTAGAGTTTGGGTTACTGACTAGTGTGCCCGGCTAGTAGATTGTTACTGAATGCTATCCCAGTGGCTACTGATTCAGAAGAACAGACGTCTAACCCTGCCTTTGGGCAAGCAAGTCTTAAGTTTTACTTGCCCAGACAATGTTTTTATAAATTGTTACTTAAGCTTAGTTCACAGGCAGCTTGTCCGTATCCTTACCCATCAGGCAAGTGACTGGGGAATTAGTTACATGTACTTGCCTGACACAAAAATCAACTTTTCCCAAACAACTTGACGGGGGACTGTTTTCGAGCCCTGAGACAATGTATTTCAGTTTGTTAGAAACGCTGCTACTTTCAATGAATAAGATGTGATGTAAAATGTGATGTAAGATGTAATGTGAATTTGTGTTCTGACTTATTCATTTATTTCACTGAACAAACAAACAAAGTAACAAACAGTAGGCCATTTTCACGATGGTATCATTTACTACAACTACCAAAATCCTTCAGATTTTTTGTTTTCTCATGTTACAATGTAATTGGGGCTATTGTTAGTAAAGTTCCACGTTAATGAATTATGGTAGTTGTAGAAAAATGACGCCATCATGAAAATTAATTGCCTATTGCAAAGTTTGGGTTGTTTATTTTAAAGGGTGTGGGCTATACTGGCTGTGCATTCACAGTACAATGAATCACATACATGTACATGTGACACAGTTATAACAGAATACATACGTGTAGGACAAACCTTTTCCACATCATCCTGACTCTCTTTACTGAAGTGGGCTGTGCCCACAAGATAAACCTTACACCCCTCTGCAGTCTCGAGTTTGGTTACTGTAGATGGGAGATCAGGACTTGAACTTCTCCGAAGCCGTTGAATGTTCAGTAGCAGTTCATCTGATATGCTGACGTCTTGAGGGATTTCAGGCTCTGCAGCTGCAGGCATACCTAGGAAAAATGTTTCTTAGTATTATGGATAGTTGGGAAACTGGGGTAGCTCATGGTAGAAATGGTTGGCTACAAGAGGCTGCCACAACTGAGCTGCTGGATCTTGAAAAGCTGAGAACACCTGGTGCCATCAATGTATTTATTTTTTAAAACCTCCTGTAATAGGGCTCAGTTTCAGCTGATTATGGGGGTTGTTAAGCAGCGTGGTCAGACAGTCACACGGCACTGTTTGCTAATTTTTTTGTGACTCATGTTAACATGTACACTGTAGCTTAGAAGGAAAAAATGCTGTCCGGTGGAAGCTTATATTGTACTTTTTCTGCTTATGGCTCCAAGAGTTTGAAAGAAGGGTTTGAATGAACTTCTGTAAAATTAGAACATTTAAAGCACTAGGTTGTAGAGTGCACAAGTTGTACTTCTTCAAAATTGTCTATATGTATCTACATGTATGTACAGTGTAGCAGAAAGTATACAGAAGTTGAGGGCCCAAGCTGGAAAATGTTAGGTACCACAGCCAAAACTAAGGAGGCATGGATTTCAGCTGATGATGGGGGTTGTTGAGCAATGTGGTCAGACAGATGGTTAGTCCATACAGTTTTCTAATTCTCTGTCATGCTACATGTACATGTAGCTTAGAAGGCAAAATGCTGTCTGATAGAGACTTACTGTACTTTCTGGAGAAAGTCACAAAAAGTGCACATTAAGCCTAATTGGTTTGAAACCTCCATGGGGGACATTCTTTTCTGGCTAAAAACCTGTTGTTTATTGCTGTATGAGTTTGAAAGAAGGGTTTGAATGAACTTCTACAAGAACATTTAAAGCACTAGGCTGTACAGTGCACATGTTGTATGCCTTAAATATTAATGTATGTACACTACAGTGTAGCAGAAAGTATGCAGAAGTTGAGAACCCATGCTGGATAGAGTTAGGTCAAGCCCATCAGTTATACGGGGAAAACCTGTGTTACATGGCTCCTATTAGGCAGTAGCTACAGTTGTATCTAAATAGAACAAACCATTATGTACATGTGAATGGGGTTAGTTTCTAGAGAAACTGTGGTGCTGCGTCGGTGGGGGGATTTCACGAGAATTTCGCTCCGACGAAGGGCTAGCGCTCGAAACGTCAGCTATTTGAATCTTTTTACGGTGGTCAATTTACCTTATCGACTCAGTCGATAAAACTAAATTCTCATTATGTACATGTAACTATAACTATTATATGTGTACACTGTACATTGTAGGCATACTTGGTGGAGTTTCTTGTCCTTCACTTTCCTGTACAATGTAAAAAGATGAATTTTCTGTGGGTTCTACAAGGGTCAGTCCTTCTGGTGTCTCTATGACCATTAGCTGCTCATCCTCATCATCATCATCATCATCATCATCATCATCGTCATCATCAACATCGTCATCATCAACATCATCATCACTCTTATCATTTTTGTCAAAGTCATTTTCTTCTCTTGCATCCTCAAAGTCAAGATCATCGCTTGCATCTTCTTTTCCTCCAGATTCATTCACTCCAGGCTTTTCCTCTATAGTGGTCGGTTGCGAGAAAACAAAGAAAAACAATGGTTTGGGATTTTTGATTTACATGTACGGAGAACCCAAGAGCAATGATAAAATTATTATTAATACAGGGCCTCTGATATTATGCGATGGTGTGATTTCGCATAATCGGCCTCAAATTGCATCCGATTGCATAATTCACGAAAAATTGCATAATTCGTAAAATATCACACAAAATCGCATAATGTGAACAAACCACACGATACACTATCGCTTTAGCTAAGAAACTTAAGCTAAAATTTGTTTTTTTCTATTGAATTATCCTGTATCAAATAAACAAACCGCCACTTTCAATCAAAACTGCGTTCGTTCTTCGCCACAACAAGCTTGGTAACCGCGTAAATTTCTTGAGCACATGTTTTATTTAGCCTGGTTACTAAGGTTAACCAAGATGGCTGCTCGTTTACAGACTCTATTCTTGGATTCTGTCGTTCGTCTTGGATGTTCCTTCATAGCTAAAAGCTTCAAAATGTCCCACAAAGATAGTGAGCACCGTTTTAAAACAGGTATTTTCGTTTTCTTCCTCTGAAACCTAGTAAAACATGCATAAAAAAGTTCCAGAAAAAATAGCATAATTTGCATAATTTTCCGCATAATAGTCCTTGCTTATCGCATAATTTGCCACGAAAAAATCGCATAATTTCCATTTTTTCATCGCGTAAGATCAGAGGCCCTGTTAATATAACAGTTAACATGCAAAAATGCCAACTGAGAATTCTAATCTATTAATTTTTTTTAGATGAGTCCAAATTGTTTAATACCTTAGAAATTAAGTACATATAACATAAAATGGTGTTGTTTCCTGTCTTTCTATAGTGTTTCAGTGCCAAAAAAAAAAATAGTTCAGGTAATCTAGCACCCAAAAATACATGCATACTGTTCTTGGTTAAGATGACCTGAAATCAGATTGATATAGCACTGAAACATTGCAGAAACACAGGGAACAACACCAGATTATATTTCATCAACTTTATTCAGGAATTAAACATTTTTTACTCTTAGAAAGTAGGCGAACAATAGCACTGATGGCAATCTATATGTATGCTATATAAAATGCGAAACAGGCTAGTCTCTCATGAGGACACCAAACTACAATCAGCTGGTCATTCCTACGCAACTCGCTCGAAAGAGTACACTTATACACAACCACTAGCCGCAAGGGACATTTATAAGTATTCCTTCTATCCAAGGACAATTGCACAATGGAATCAACTCCCAAAAGAGACAGCATTGTCTGCCTCACTGGCTGTATTTAAAACGCAATTTCAAACATTTATTAACACTTATTACTTTGCGCTTATAAGTGCCATTTCAAACTTGTATTTTTTACTTTGCTACCTAAATTAATGTATTCTTTTTCTTTTAGAGTGGTCTAAAAAGCTCAACATTGAGCGACAGACCTATGTGGTAAATAAAAATAAATAAGTAAATAAACATGTACATTGTATCCTGCGAGTGATAAGTAGTAAAAATGCAGCCACAAAGGGAACATGCACAAAATCTGAAGGTGAGTCAGTGCTGTGGAACAATCATTTTTGCATTTTTTTTTACCTTTCCAGTTCAGAAAAATATTATAAATACCTAATGGAGGAGAGCCGGGAAATGAATACAATATAATTATTTTATGAACACTTCCCCTTATTATTATTTTATTTGTTTAAACTATGAAATAATTAACAATATGCCTAAAATAGGATTCCGTTTTAAGTAATGATCAACATACAATATAACCTGCTTTATATTGCGTATTTTGAACTTCAGACAACAATTAACTTCAGTCACACGGCAAGGGCAAGCAAATTGCAACAAACGCCAGATAACTTAATTAAGCTTATCCCAAGGAAATAAATACGTTTTATTCAAATCTTATTATGTGATCAGTTATGGCCCTCTAAAAAGTAAGACGAAACAGAAGTCCAACAGACTAAACAAGCTCCCAGACAAAAATCAGCCGGTTTACTGGATCAAGAGTCGCGTGGACCGTGTTGCGATATCAAAAGGCCTCAAAGAACAAACGATACAGCCAACAAAACTAACAATACGTCACGTTGCATATTCTTTTAAGACATAACAGCAACGTTATCCTAGTCAACCACCCATTATTACCCGAAAATTGTCTCTGCATACCGTTCAATTCAGCTGATAGCCTCTTGTCTTCGTCACCTGTGTCCGCCATTTTTGTTGATGAATCAGCGATCAAAGCAACTGATAAAACGCGATCTTTGATTGGTCCGTACAAAGCACTCGTATACAAAACCAAATTATATCCAATCAAAATATTTGTTCTAATGAGGGCTCGAAAGGTTTCAGCGGTCGATGTCATAAACATGGTAGTTTAATGGTCCGATTCACTAAAAGTACATTTAGAACCCATTTAGAATGGACTGCCCTTTCGAAGAAGGCTGAAATTAATATAGAAACTTCGCTCAAAGAACACGTAATGAAATGGGAAACATAGAATCTAGTGCTAAAATTGACGTGGCTCAGTTACAAGGTCTTCGTTCGCGTGAGCTTAATATAAGTCGGTCGTTGGGATACGAGGAATACAAGAAGGTATTAAAATAAGCTTATAAATACACCGGTGTGGCTGTAAGCTTAACTTACATGTAAGCTTATATAAGCTTAAGCTTTATACTTTAGCTTCCATTCAATGCATGTTTTTAAGCTTAAGCTTAACTTTTGTTAGTTACAGTGTAACATATATTACCTCGCCATAATTTTAAAAGCGTATAAAACTTTATAATCTTACTATTATTTTCTATTTTTAGTTTTATATTATTTTATGCTTTTGTTAAATTTAGTCAAACTCAGATCATTCACACATGCTTAAAATACCTTATAGACTTTGATCAGGCCCTCTTTTGCATGAGTGTCTCAGGTGAGCGGCGAAGCTGCAAGTTGTGAGGTATACGGGCTGTGTAAGGGCTAAATGAATATATTAAAGTATATTGCTCTTTTATGAACTTGAAAACTGGCATGAGGTAATCATTTAATGTATAGAAAATTAACGAAGTGCTTCAGGTGCAAAAAATGTATAGTACTGTATAAATCAATTTTGCAGTTTTGGTTAAAATTTATGGGATACAACTTAAGGATACAAGTACGCCTTTTTGTACCAAACCCTCAAATGTACTGTAAGTATCAGAGCGCCTGTGTATCAGCAAACAAATTCAGTTGCATTGATATGCAGGCATCATGTTTGTTTTTACTAGGTTGAAATTTCTTTTGCTTGTTTTTATGGATTTCTTTTAGCATCTGATAGAAGACAGCAGTCATGCACTTGTGGACTATCCAGTAGAGTTGCTGAGCAGCATCTCATTTTATGAGAAGTTTGATGCATCATTCAACTGTTTTACTTACATTCCATCAGAATTTGCCATCTACCTTCCTCACCTGTCGTACATTGACATGAGCCACAATCGTCTCACATATTTACCAGAATCTTTTGGTTACTTGTTCCATCTCAAGACATTGCTGTTAAACAACAATAGATTGCAAGAGCTTCCAGAAACTTTTTGTTTACTTGCAAGACTAGAGAAAGTGGACTTGTCTCACAATCAGTTAAAATGCTTACCGGAAAGTCTAGGAACAATGGAGTCGCTTCAAAGTTTGAATGTCAGTTACAATGATCTTGACACCCTTCCTTTGTCTCTAGGGAAATCAAAGTCGCTCAAGCTGATCCTAGCAATTTTTAACAAGTGTAAATGCCCACCGCAGCAAATTTGTAATCAAGGCTCTGATGCAGTCTTGGCATATTTGCGGAATCAAAACCCAAAGGAGCTGGAACAAAAGCTTGTTAGAAGAAGCAATGAATTTCCACGAGTCCGAGGTGATGTACTGGTTCTAGCCCCTACAAACCCCCACACTGCCAGAGCACATTATGTTCAGACGCAGACCAACACAAATGCTACCAGTCGTATAAAGACACCTCTTAGGCCACCAGCAAATGTACATCAGCTTCCTCCAGATGAGCTTGTGGACAAGATAGTTGGTTGTTTGTATGGTGCAGCCATTGGTGATGCTATAGGACTGTGTACAGATTTTATGATGCCCGACGAATGTCGTTTTCATTATGACAAGGACATGTTATCTTGCGAGCACATGATTAAAGACAGGCACAGGAGTAAGTGGCACGAGGGGGACTGGACAGACTCATTTGACCAAACAGTAAGTACTGTATTGGTACACGACTTTACGCTATACACACTCTGCCGATTTGAAATTACTCACTCGATTACTCCCTAAATTGTACTCCACTCTGTCCAATTACTTTTACTAATCTGACCTGACCCCTTTAAAGACATACTGTACCACATTTTATTGTCCAATTGTCATCATACACCGAATGCAAATATGGCCGCCAGGCAATTTTTTGTTTGGCCATGTTTTCAGAGAAATTAATGATATCACGTAAACAAGTGCTACTAAGTGTATTATCTTGCAAAGTTTGAGTGTTTTCGGTTTAACGGTTGCAAAGTTATGGCTCACTGAAATTGTAAGCATTTGTATGAGAAAAGACATTCTATCCTGACTAGCCTCGCTTTCATGTTTTTCCCAAAATTTGATTGCCTATAACTTCTCCTAAAATAGGAATATGGCCTTGAAAATGCACACAATGACTTATTTTGACCTGATCTTTATCATTATTCAATTGCTTTTCTTTTCTTGAGAACCTGTCCAAACAAAAAATTGTTGGACGGCCATATTTGCATTCGGTCTATGGGTCTATTGTTATACATATTATTATATACTATATTATTATTCTGTACTTTTTATCTCAGAATAGAAATGAAAAAGCAAAACAAAGTTTAATTTAATTATTTATAATAATAATAATTAGTAAAAATAAAAAAAATAACCAATTGAACTCCCCCATAGTTTGTTTTGGGTAATGCAGGTGCTAAGTCATGAACATCAACTAAAAACCACAGTATGGATTTTTAATACTGCAATACATAGAGGTTATTCAGCGTGAGGCGAGAAAAAAATAAAAACTGACGAGTAAAAATGCCCAGCGGTATTACCCGACTTTTCGCTGAATAAACTGTTTATTTTTCGACAATCTTCTTCTAAAACTAAGTTTTTGAAACTGTTTTTCCTAGCGCGCGGTGAGAAGGTTAGAGTGTTATAACGTGTCATATTTGCACTTGTTTTGATGCGTATTTGCACTCTAGAATGCTATGTCAAAAAATAAATACATGTACTGTACATGTACACTGTAATTAAATGGTTGGACAAATGATTCACAGAATGTTATTTTTCATTGTCTGAGTGTCAGCCTGAAAAGGACTGCTGTTGTTGTTTTTTCTTCAACAACCTGATCGGAAGTCCCTTTCACAATCAAGTAAAATAATGTTGTACATTTGATGCTTCTCTGAAATAAATGCTGCTAATGTATATGTACGGCAAAGCAGGGCTGTCATTATTAGTAACTGGCAACTGGCTATTATGTCTGGCAACTACAGTAAAGATGACTGGCAGAAAAGACAACAAGCATGGAAGTCAGAGTTTCTTTGTTTTATGACTGGCTACTTTCCTTATGGAGCTGGCTTATTCAAAGTTCATGCAATGTCACAGCCCTGAATTGAAGTCCTTTAAAAATGTGACCCTTCCTTTATATCTGTTTTGCTTTTTCTAGATGTTAATCCTTGAAAACATCATTCACTGGGCTGGTGTTGTGGATGAACTGGAGTTTGCTAAGAGTGTCCTCAACTGGTGTAAACATGGTTTTCCTGAACTGGGCGATACAGTGGGAAGAGGAGTAAGAGGTGTTCTTGCCAAGGTATGTTATTACACTGTATACAATACAAAAATGTACACATACACCTTATTTGATGGTTTGACAAATAACACAAACTGAGTAATGAATAAGATAACCACACATATTATCTCTCAAACCATCAAATAAGGGATCTATTGTTTAACTGCTTAATTTTCCAATAATTTATTTATTACAACTTTTTCTTTGGTACATGTATCTTTTCAATTTAGCCATATTTTGTCCACATTTCACTCTTGCCCTGAGCACCCAAGTGACTTTAATATTACAAACTTTTTTTAACCTTGCACTGTTCCTTTCCTGTCAAACCATCTGGTATCTGACTTCAGAGTATAATGTGTGGTTCCAGGAAATATCCATACATGTACTCCCCCATGGAAGGTTATTGGAAATTTTGAGGGCAAGGGGGATCTCTAAAGCCATTCCCAGTGGGGGGAGGGCTGGAGAGGGTGGGGGTGGTGGGTGGTGGGTGTTAAACTAACTTGCCCTCTTACAGTAAAATGGCATCATAGTCAAAGAGTGTAATAATGTACATGTAACAGTTTGAAGGTGTGGTTGAGTAATTGTACCACTGACCCAGGGGTCACTCTGGACTCAGGCTAATCATGATAGATGCAGAAAATACAATGAATTGAGCAAATCAGGAAGTATCAGCCCAAGCATTGGAAAACAACTGAGTATGCAAACCAGTCTGGATTGGTTTTGGTTTTACCACTGTTTGGTTGAGCAGGAAGTTTCGGAAGCCTAATAAACTCCCTGTCAGGTTATACAGTATCAACTCTGTAATTATTATAATAATGTCAGGACGGATATCGGCTAGTTACATTCTCTAATCATTAATTTGCTGTATTTAAAGTTATATTTCAATGCTTTGATTGCAGTATCTATAAAAAATAATTATTAGTTTTATGTGTACATTATAAAGAGCAAATAAAGAGATTGTCTGTTTGGCCCGGTGTTACAAAAAATGAAGGTCTCTTTCGTCCTTCTTGCAGTTGCATTTTTCGTCCCACCACAGTAAATGCAGAAAACAAAGTGGTACTGACAAGGTCGTACCGCATGTTATGCACTGATCAATACCGAAATAACCACATACAATGTACAGCAGTTTTGCTTTGAACTCTTCAGTTATCTTTAACTTGCAATTATAGATAATTATTTTACACTGCACTGCTTTGCAAGTCTACTGTAAAACTGCAAACAAAGTCTTGACTCATTAATTATTTATGCAGGTCTATTCTTTTGGTAAAGTTTTTTCTTCATTATGGCAGGTTGTATGTGAACCACAGTTTCTAAATGATCCTCATGGATCAGCCAGGTCAGTAGCAAACAAGTTTGAGTCGCCATCTAACGGTGCAGTCATGAGGACATCTGTACTTGGTATTGCTCACTTCCATGACCTAAACGAAGTTGCTACTAATGCTGTTAGGATATGCAAGGCAACACATAATGATCCCAGGTTGGTTGACCTTTTTAAACTTTTCTGGAGGTTTTGCAAGTTTTATTTGTGGCAGACGGAGTTCTAGACTGTTTGCAGTCTCCTTTTTCCCCCATGTGTTTGTAGAGATCAATCCTTGAAAGTCACAGCCTACTTAAAACTGGGGAGAGTACAACATTTTTCAGGGGGTGGGAGTGGGGAAGGGAGCCCTGGTATAAGAGTAAAAAATCTTCTCAGGGGCTGTGAGTGGGGAAGAGAGCTCCCTGAGCGGTTTTAGACTACTCTCTCCAGTTTTGAGAGCACAGGACTTGCCATTCAAGATGGTATAATAGCTAATGAACTTCAACAATTGAACTGGACAAACACACAGGAAAAATTAATAGGGGACTGTGAAGAATCTACAGTATCTGAGTGATGAATGTGTGTTTCAAACTTCGGAGCCCTGTCTCTGGAATGCAAAATGTAGTCTGCTTCAGTTGAATAACATTAAGTTGCACTATAAATTTGCCTTACATTATTATGTTATAGTCTTTCCCCTTTTTTTAGCTTCATAACAAATTATTTTTTTATGCAGTTACTGTATATGGAAAAATGAAGTGTAAAGCTTCAGAATTTTAATAATATTACTTAATTAATTGATTTATTAATTAACTGGATTCAGTTGTTTATTTCTTCTCTCTTTGTTTTGTTTGTCAGATGTATTGCAAGCTGTGTTTCAGTATGCATTATAATTGCATTGATGTTGCAGGTACATGTACATATTAATTTATATAAATTATTATTGGTACATGTAAAATACATTATTTTTAACAGCATGTTAAAACAAGTAAAAGCATTTACATTTGTATTAATCAGGGTTTTCACGACATGTATTACTGAAAACTAGCAGATTTTGATTGAATTGTTGTCACTGGACTGCTGTCACTGTGTGCAATTGACTGTTCACCCTAAACTCCCCCTTCCCCTTTCTGTTGGGGTCTCTCCCCCCTGTCATGCCCCACCTAAAACTTGCATATTCCCAAGTACTTCATGAAACTGTTGGTTCATCATTAAGTTTGTTTTTAAAGTATATATCTACATGCATGAGCAGTGTAGTCCTTAGTTAATGAACTCGCTCTGTTGCAAACGATTGTTCTTTCATTATCTAAATATTTGCAAAACAGCGAAAAAAAGAGGGGGGGGGATGTTTTGCCATTAAATTGAAGGCCAAATGCAAAAATTCACTTAATTCTGAGCAACAAATAAATTCGACCCCGAACTGAAGAGTCACTTACATGTAGGACGTTATTTGCCGGGAGCCATTGTTGTAACTGTTACAAATTTACAATCACGAGCAGTACCCGCTTTGCACACTAAACAACAGTGCACAGCCAGATGTTAGTGGCCACATTTGGTGTCTGGTCTTGAGCAAAAACATTGATCATTACAAATGATAACACATTTCTAAAACTTCTACCCAACAATAAATAGTTATTTCAGAATTGTCCGAGACTTAAAGGTTTTGATGACCACAGAGTTAAAAAGACAGTCAAGTGTTCTCTAGTTCTAACTAAAGATTGTTTCTGTATAGGGACAGCATGACACCAAGAGCAAGTCTTCTCTGGAAGAACTGCTAGAGAAGGCTAAAGAGCAGGGGAAAATGTATTTGGAGGAGCCTTTCCATCAAAAGGATTTCTACCACTATTTCAACTGTCAGACTTGGGAAGAGTAAGTCTCCATTTCCCTTCAGACGTTTCCTATTTCAGGGACACCCAACGAGGAACGTTAAAATAAAAAAAAAACGCTTGGAATGACATTGTGAAAGCTAAATTAAACAGTTTGATTTTTCCGTTCTCTTAGCTAAATATTTCAGTGACAGAAAATTTTAGGGAAATAAATCTTATCCTCCGAAAATACAAGCTGCTCAGTTTCTCCTTTCCGCAAATCCTTGCTGACCTAATTTCGTACCCAACACGACATGTTTTCGATGTTACGAAAGTTTAAGTCCACATTTTACTCAATAAAACTCTTAGTTGCGTCGACGAAGGAGACGCTTCCTAATCTTGTCGGCTAGGCGGAACGAATCGAGAAAAGTGTCGGTACCAAATCTGCGCCATCTTGAAACGTCACAATAGTATCCAGCATGCTTAGCGCGTCGTCTGTCTAAGCGGAACGAATCGAGAAAAGTGTCGGTACCAAATCTGCGCCATCTTGAAACGTCACAATAGTATCCAGCATCGCGTGGAAATCAGGCATCATCCTGGGGAGCTGGGGTTCCGAAATGTCACATGTGAATAATCTATTTGTCTTGATTTAGTTTCGGATATTTTCCCGATTTTGGAATCGTACGGCTCAATATTTCAATGCCTACTAAAAGTTCGCAGTGGAAAAATTGGACTAAGGTTCTTCTTCGGACCAAGTAAGTTGTTGGGTCCCTTGGAATCAAGCAAGAAGTTACAGATTTTCCTCGCTACCGTTCTGGTATGTTTTGAATGTTCTATCTTGATTTTGCTGTGGTTCTCTGCCTGATTTGGGAAGCTTTCACCTAAATACCGACGTCGTTCTTCGCGATGTTCTACGGTACGGTGCAATTCGCTTATGTCTTGTAGCAATATTAATTCACTGACCGGCCGCGCCAAGCGAACGCAGATTAACTTTACAGTGCTCGAAATTGCGCCTGTATCGGGCGCATTTGCGACTAAAGATTTCGCAGTTTTGTGACTAAAATTTGTCTAGCTAATAAAGGAATTATATTCAACAGTCTTGTGTCTTACTTGCAACTGGTAGTTGTAATTTTATCCGAAAAATCCTGCGAAATTCACGTTGAATGTTGCGATTTCATGCTCCATTAACGCGGTGTCCAAGAACAGGCTTTCTCAGAAATTTCTCATTTCCGGTTCCGGTATTAGTACATGTACTGAGGAGTATGATTTCAGAATCGGAGAAATAACCGAAATAAAATCAAGACAAATATACTATTTATATGTCGGAAAAATCTGGGACCTTTCGGAGTACACAGCACGGCAGGATTTTGCCCGATTCCACGGCGATAGCGTCGATTTCATGCTCCATTAACGCGGTGTCCAAGAACAGGCTTTCTCAGAAATTTCTCATTTCCGGTTCCGGTATTAGTACATGTACTGAGGAGTATGATTTCAGAATCGGAGAAATAACCGAAATAAAATCAAGACAAATATACTATTTAGATGTCGGAAAAACCTGAGACCTTTCGGAGTACACAACACGGGAGGATTTTGCCCGATTCCACGGCGATAGCGTGAATTTGTTTGATGACGGCCCGACGTTTTTGCCTGCGTGACATATCTCGCGACATAGCCCTTTTAAACAGTGGCTGAATTAATTCATGAAACTGAGGTACTAGGTCAAGACGAGGTGCCACGGGATAAGGAGACGCACTATAATCTATGATTACTACTAGTTTTTAGTCTAATAAATAACGGACGATCGCCACTCGACATACTGCTAATACTGGACAATTTTCTGTATGTCTATGAGCCTGCTTGTTTAACACCTCATTGGTTATCACTAGCCTGGGGGTATTGTTATTGGGTATTGGCGCGGACTGCGGAAGGGGGAAGGTGCAGCGTTATTCTGCCTTCTGTCATTGAGTTCCATGAAAGTGCACGAGAGAAACCTATGGTACCCAGGACTAGCTTTGATAAAAATGCCCACTTCTTTTACCGTGGTTTTATGCAACCGAGGCCCTGTTGGGCCCAGATTTCAGTTTTCTTTTGCCCTCTTAGTGTTCAATCACCTTTCGGCCAAGCGCTCCGCAAAAGCACGTAAGATAAACTTTAATTTGCAACTAGAGCTTGCTTTGAAATAAAAAAACCCCACTCATTTGACGGTTGTTTTTATACAACTGGGTGTTTGGCCCAGTTGCAAAATACACCTTAAGTGGGGATTATTTTTATGCCGTCTCAATGTTCAATCACCCTTCATCGAAGAGCTTCGCAAAAGCGGGCGAGATAAACTTTTGTAACCAGGTCTTGCTTTGAAAAATCCTCCACTTACCTTCAACCGGGTCCAGGCTCCAACTCCTTATCTCCCAGGCTCCCTTGGCGTGTCTGTCCACCAATTACCGCAAAGTTGATTAGAGTTCCTTACAGTCAGGCTCACGGTGTAATCTTTGTTTTATTTTAGCGTGGAGTTCTGTGAGCCAAGGCTGACAGATTACACTTTGAAACCTTTGGGAGCAGGACTTGTGGCACTGAGATGTATGAAGGACTACAAGTAAGAGAAAATACATCAAAATACCTCGTTGCGATTTTGGACGTTATTATTTTGTGGGTTGGGCAAACACTGCTAACCTTTCCGATTTCGCAGTATACAGCTATTTCAATTAACGTTGTCGGATGAAAGCTCAAAGCCGAGACCGCAAGGTAGTATGGTTAGTTGTAAATAGCCATTGCATAAAAATCCCATACTACCTTGCGGTCTTGGCTTTTCGCCTTTTTCATGGAAGGCTTTTAATGAGCCATTTCGTGAATACGAAACAACCTTCGGATGCTCCCCTCTCCTAGGCGTTTTGCTCCACCGACCCCCTCCCCCTGCGTCCAAGTCCACACCCTCCCCTCCCTCCAACGGAAGACCTTAGATAACAACGGTCTGGACCACCTCGGATACTTTTTGAGAATTATATGACGTAATGTCGACACTTACAATTTTATTTTCAATAAATTTTAAGTGTAAAAAAGAAAGTCTAAAATCCCCACTCAAGATTGAACCTGTGACCTCAGCTAGGCTTAGGCTTACATATGAATGGGGTTAGTTTCTAGAGAAACTGTGGTGCTGCGTCGGTGGGGGGATGAAACACGAGAATTTAGTTTTATCGACTGAGTCGATAAGGTAAATTGACCACCGTAAAAAGATTCAAATAGCTGACGTTTCGAGCGCTAGCCCTTCGTCCCGACGAAGGGCTAGCGCTCGAAACGTCAGCTATTTGAATCTTTTTACGGTGGTCAACTTACCTTATCGACTCAGTCGATAAAACTAAAATTTCTTAGGCTTACATAGCCTACCGTACCACTGTACCACCTAGCTTCTCGGGTTGTTTAGGCCTAAATTTAACTATATAAACTGCTAACCCCAACCTCAACTGAAAGCTAACCAGTTACTCGGTTATATAAGTCTCAATAAAGCGTCCGGGATGGTCCAGGCCGTTGTTATCTTAGGTCTTCCCCCTTCAACGCCGTCCTAATGGGTAAGGCAGCTGACCGTATTCTAAAACTCATTCAACGCTTCGTGTATTCACCAGTTAAAAAGAAAACACGTGCGTGGCACGTGAGTGGCACGTGAGTGCTCCATCCCCAAAATAATTTGCGTGACAGGGCGACCCCTTAGCTGTCCAAACGATGTCTGTGATTGGCGAACGATAAGTACAATTGATATATCACTTGAACAATACCCCTATTCCATAATCCCAGCGGGACAAATCTGTTGTTTTCTTAGCGAATCACAGACATCGTTTGGACAAGTGCTGGACTACCCGCGTGACATCGTCAGTTTGCATTGCCCGACGTTTACGAATGTTTCAGAATTCTAATTTGTCGATGGAAACTGTCAATCAGAAGCAGACCAAAGCTATCACCTAGGTGGTATGCTGATATGCTTCCAATCCGTGGTTGAGGTTTTTAATACCCCCCCCCCCTCCCCCCCTTTCCCCCACCCTCCCCCCCCCCCCCCCCCCCCCCCCCCCCATCCTCCTCTCCCACCACTAAGAAAAAAACAAAAACAAACAAAACAGTTGTTGCTTTAAATTTCCATTCGAGATTCCCCGTCATGGCATCTTTTATATGTATGTTAATTAGCCTTACTGGCCTCGGCTTAGAGTAAAAATTCTTTTGAATTTTGCACACGCCAGCGAGGCCAGAAAGGCTAATTAACATACATACAAAAGAATAAATAAATCGGCCGCCATTATGAAAGGGGTGCATGCGCTGAAGGAAAAGGTTAAAGACGTGTA
Source organism: Dendrophyllia cribrosa (assembly GCA_024195265.1). Classification (NCBI taxonomy): domain Eukaryota; kingdom Metazoa; phylum Cnidaria; class Anthozoa; order Scleractinia; family Dendrophylliidae; genus Dendrophyllia; species Dendrophyllia cribrosa. The sequence continues at coordinate 27,364,820 of JAJLRJ010000005.1, read as the reverse complement.
GGAAACGTCGAGAAGATAAAAGCTAGAGGCTCCAGGAACCCACGGGGATGCTACACAAAGACCTGCAACACCGGGGACAGAAATAAACGGCGAGCTGGCAACGCCACAAGGGCACGCCGGGAACACTAGCGTGAAACTCACGGGGAACGCACAATGGATACGCTGGCAACGCTACAAAGGACACGCTGAGGACTCTAAAACTGACAAGCCGGGAACGCTATAACCGAGTAGCCGGGAACGCTATAAAGAACACGCCGGGAAACGCCATGCCAAAGGGACAAGTTAACGCCATAGCCACGCTTGCTCCTAGTCGTTAACTTAGTTCAATACATTTTACTTCAGTTAACACCGGGAATGGGTTTATTGTTTTTGTTTCTCCGGCTAGTCATTTTGATAAGTAAACGGCTCAGAGGTTTTTGTTGTTGTTTCTTTGTCAATAGAACAGCGATAACCGAGCTTGTAATGCAAGGTGGACATGCAACGTGCAACGCGGCAGTAGCAGGCGCCATGTTGGGCTGCAAAGTTGGATATTCGGAATTACCACGAGACTGGATCGATGGCCTACTACCAACACAGGTGGCCTGGCTTAATACTAAAATCAACTGCTTTCTGGACATGATGGCTCTACCGTGAAGGCCTCCAAAGAAAATGGCTTGAAGTCGTACCGCGCGGCCATACGAACTGGTGTACATTTTACATTTTAGCCCCCTAAGCGGAACAATTCTACGAATTTTGACCCCTTAAAATTACGACGAGCACCGCCGCCATTTTTATATGGAATTCCCCTTCTCCCCGGACTTCGTGCGTGTGGAGGTCTTCTTTGATCCTTGAGTGGAGAATAGGAGACGTCCTTCTAGCGAAAAGTTCCTCCAATTTTGTTAGTCAGCTCAGATTACAAAACTGCAAAACTGATATTTTTAACCAAAGGTTTTCATGCCGCTCGCATACCCGTTATAGCGCTACTTGGAAACTAGAATTTTCAGGCAACGTTCAAATATTTGTGAGGTCAGTTTGAAAGATCTTTAAGATGACAGTGTTCCGGCAGAAATATCATAATTTTTATGATTATGGCCAGGAGCATGCTTTATTATCTCGAAATACGAAGAAAAAGTCGCCAAAAGTGACGACCGCAAAGAAATATGAAATAAAAAGACAAAATAACGATTAAAACCTCAAAATTCCACCAGAATGGAAACTGTTTGAATTCTTGACCGACTGTCACGAAATCAAAACTGATAAACTGTAATCCACTTCCATCCTTGTAATCCTGCACTTTTTCTCGAAACGACTGCTTCTGTTTTGCTCTATAGAATCTTTTTATCCAATTTAGTTGTATATTTGGTGGCATTTGGCGATATAACATGGAAATTAAGGAAACAAAATTTCGTTTTTTCGGCGGGACAGAGCCCCTTTATTTTTATACCAAAAATAAAGATTGGACAACGCTGAAATGACAGAAATATTTAGCGTGTGCTAACATAAACAGTGTAACAGGAAAAGTGGCAGAGAGATGTTTATGAAGGCATTTTTAGTGGGAATACTGTCAGTACTTAGGTGGGAAATTAATATATTTTAACAGTTTGCGACGAAAAATTTCTACAAACACTTTCTTAAATAATGAGATTTCCTTCAATTAGGCAGGAAATAAAATTAATGTATTTTTCCCAGTTTGGTGTCTTGTCTTGAGTATATCACCGTAATGATTCGATTTACTTCCTTCCTTCCAATAATGTTACTTTTGTTACTAACCAAATCTAAGATAGAACCGAAAAGTGATTATGGATGTGTATAATTTAAGGTTTGAATTTGAGGTGTAACTATTTTAATAAATAACTGCGCAAATCGAAGATGTCAATAAACGCAAAAGTCTTGGAGATTTGACAGGGATTTGTGACCTTTTAAAAACACTGAATCCTTACAAGTGTCAGCAATGCTAGGGAAAATACTTCCGGAGTTTAACTCTGTTTGTTAACCCTTTAACTCCCAAGCTAGAGTGCCAAACGTAAAAAATTCAATGAAAATCCCAAATTTCATTTTGTAAAAAAACAAATGGTACCATGCAAAAGTACTGCTCAAGAGGTTTCATTTGAATGGTCACACCATATGATTTCGTCGACAAACTCAAAAGTTAGAATGACACTTCATATCTCCATAATTGACTCTGGGAGTGAAAGGATTATTCGAGTCTCCAAAATTATCTTTCTCTGTCTCGAATTTCATGCATTCGTAACTTTGCAGCACGCTGCTCTCACTCAGGTCGGTTTGTTTAGTTTATTAACCATTGCCATCTCGTTAACTTTGAACTCTAACTGAGTCCTTGCCTTCACACATAATTTGCGTCCAATATAATTCAGGGTTGCTTCCTTGTAAAAACCTTGCAAGTTTTTCTATATTTAGTAAGCTGTTTTTTCCCTCGTGTATTGTTTTCCTGGTTACAACGGTTTCCGCCAACAGGTTTTTACACCGAGGTCAAGCCTAAATGAAATCGTTTTAAATTCCCCTTGCCTTCTTATACTTAGCTATATAAAAAGCACAACGTGTGAGCTATTTATGTCAATGACTACCGGTCCAATCTTTTTTAATTGGCATTTGTTAAAATCATTTTTCGTATGAATGCATGTCTCGGAGACTTCTCTCTCATCTTCCGCTCGATTCCTTCGTTTGCTCCAGTCTCACCGAGCTTGTTTCGTGATAAGTTTGCCCGCTCAACCAAAAGGGACAGCTATCAGTCTATGAATGCCCCGATTTATTTTTTATATTTTCTTCTAAAACTTTTAAAAACGTTTTTTGCTCTGTTACAGTGTCAATCTTGAAAAGTGACGTAAATAATAATGAGCTACTTCAACAACGCGGATCAGAGTTTTCGTACAGTCGCAACTTTTAAGTTCAGAAGCATTAATATAACTAGACATCATTTTCAACAGAGTTTCTAGAACGGGGTCGCACAATTTCGGGATTTTGGGAGTAAGACAATTCTGGCATTTTTTTTTTGGGGGGGGGGAGGGGGGGGGGGTGGTTTTATTTTAGTAGGGATTTGGGGTGACTAAATTGGGATCACGAAGTTTACTTTTTCACAAACGTGACTAAGATGGGGTCTATAATATGCCACAGAAGTTCAAATTAAAAAAAAAAAAATTGGCCACAGAATAGACTATGCAAACTCATTTGCATAGTAGTAGATTCCCCTGGGAATTGCGTATATAAGCGGTACACCTGTCCTACCTCATCACTTCTCTCGAACTCGCCGGACAGAGCGGTGGCTTTCCTTGTGGCAAACACGACTTCTCGCAAAATGGCTGACGCGGACCAAGCACCCAGAATTGCCCCGGCACAAGCTGTAGCAGCGGCGGCGGAAAATGTTGCCCCTCCACCAGTAATTCCAGCGGCGGAACCAGCTCAAGCCGCTGAGAGAAACGTGGTACGGTAGTTTATGCTAGCGTGGTTTGCATTTATTCGCTTGTGTTTCGCTTTCCGGCTAGTTGGTAATGTTTCTTGGTAGTTTCGGTTTTATGCGTATTGACTGTATTTAGTTGGTATTTTCTAGCTAGAACGGGATTTTTTACCTGTTCGTTTCGCTTTCGGAGTTAGTGTTCTGGCCCCGGTTGTTCAAAAGGTGGATAGCGCTATCCACCGGATGAATCACTGTCCAGTAGATAACACAATTGGTTTTGCTAATACCTATAAACTAGATAGTGATTTATCCAGTGGATAGAGCTATCCACCTTTTGAACAACCGGGGCCTGCTATATATATTATACAAGGGGTAGTGTGGTTTGCGTTTTCCGCTTGCGTTTCTGCTTACCCGCCTGCGTGTTTTTTGTTTATAATAGTTAGTGATGGTTCAGTAGTTTGCTGTTTTGTGTGTTTGTAGTTGTTTGTAGGGAACGGAATATTTTCACGTCGCTTCGCTTTCGGACTTGTCGCTTTGCTTTCGGCCTTAGTCTGTGTCCGATTTATTTCAGTGGTATTGTATTCGTTTCCCCTTCTCCCGTATAAATACTTGCTATAGGCTTATGTAGCTTCGTGTTTTCCCCTATTGTTCGTAATTTTTTTCCTGTAGTTGCTCCATTGCTGGTATGTGTTTAATATTTGTGTTAGCTAGTCCGAGATATTATTTACGGTTTGGCGTCGGTGTTCTACTCCTGACGCACGTGGGTAGTTGAGTTAGCAAATTAGCATGTTTTTGTTCTTGACTGCGCACGGGGAAATGACGGTCGTACGACGTATCAAAACAAAAAGAAAAGGAAAAAAAGGAAAAACACAAATAAAAAAAAATTGGAAAATGGAAAAAAAAAGAAGGGAAGTGGTAAAAACATCAGAAGAAAAAAAAAAGAAAGGGAAAAAAAAGGAGTAAGAGGTTTAAAAGAGAAGAAGACAAGCGAAAAAAGAAGAAAAAGAGAAGGAAAAAAAAGTCAAAGTTATAAATGTGAATCCATAATGTTAAAGAATGGAAATAGTCTGAGAAAGAGAAAAAAGGTCGGGTGAACAGGAAAATGGCAGTTGTAAAAAAAACAAATGAAGCAAAAGAAAAGGAGGAAAACAGAGAACAAGGGCAAAAAAAAAAGTAAACAGAAAAAAAAAAGACATGTTTAAATGTGGACCCATCATGTTAATAAAGGATGGGGGTAGTCTGGGAAAAGAGAAAAAGGCCGAAGTATCAGAAAATGGCCATTATTAATACAAAGAAAAGAAAAGGAAGAAAAAGGGAGAGAGAGAAAAAAAAAAGCCGGAGAAGGAAAGGACAAGAGGAGTAAGACGAAGAAAGAGAAATGAAAAGATATTGAAGGGGAGCAACAATAGAAAAGAAAAACAAAAACAAAAAAAAAAACATTAAATGGAAGTAAAGCTTGAGGTAAAAGGAAAATGGTGGCTCAATAAAGATCGTGCCCTCGATTGTCTTTTGAACTTGAACTTGGTGGCTAAAGAGGTCAAGCATCCGAAGGCGGGTTTCTACGAGGCCACACTCAAGAACATGAGGGATAAGTCTCGGTGCCCTGATCAGCAATTTAAGCGGTACCTGGAAGTTCTGCTGGGAGATAAAAATTTTGAATCAGTGCTAACAATGATGGCCAAGGTGGACAAGGCAGATCGTTTGGAATCAGCAAGGTTCTACTCCCATCCTTACTATCCATACCACGGTGCTCAGAGGGGTCGTGGAAGGGCTCAGCGAAGCCAGGATCAGTGCTTTGGATGTCACCAGTATGGCCACTGGAGGAACGCATGTCCTTTCCGCCTGGAAAGGGGAAATGTTTAAAAAACGAGCAGTAGTGTATTATCAGGTTTTAAAACTCGTGGCGAGGCCAAGAGTTTTAAAACCTGATAATACACGTGATGCGAGTTTTTTGAACGGCTTCCAAAACATTCCTTGCAAAGCGTGTCCGGAGCACAAACAATTGCGCTACGGGCGGTGGGATATTTGAATTTTAGATTTCTTGTGGTGGCATTTCGAGCGTTTGAAGTACGGAGTAATTTATACAGCTTCGTTTGTGGTCTTCAACGATACTTGAAAGAAGCAAGCGGTAGCAGTGCCGTGTCTTTTCTTGGGAAGGAAGAAGGAAGGTAAATATATCATTTTCATTTGCTTTGTTAGAAAGCGTACATGGTTGCATTTTGTGCAAACTGTATTTTGCACCACATTCTCTTTAAACTTGAAAGCACAAAATCTCTTACTAAGCTTCACTCAGCTGGGAAAAATGCTGTTAAACTAATTAGTGCAGTTTGCTTGCTATTAAATAGTTCATTGCTTAAAAGTTTGTTGTTGGGTTTATTATTTTCATATGGAAATTAGGATGAAGATTTTATATAAAATTTCATGTTCATTAGTATTCTTTATATAAAAGGTTCATCCCAATTAGCATTTCATTGTTTCAGTCATTCAACCCCTCCCCAGACTTTTCAGTTTGATGAATTTTACCGGGGTATAAAGGTTCATGCACGTGATCGATTTAGTATACGTGGTGTGATAGGCTAATATGCTTATGAATTATTAATGAGTTTTTGAACCCTATTGCATACACCAGACAGAGTACAACTTTTCTAAAGTAAAGTTATGTAATGTAAAGTGAAGAAATGAATCTTGCAAATGTGTTTGAAATTTAAGCAATTGCAAAGAAGCCTGAAAAAATTCAGGGCGTCATATACTTCATTAATAATAATAAATAAATAAATGTTTTATCAGTACGACAGTCATTCTCCCCAAAATATAAGTTTTTAAAAGTGTATTTTTTTTCTAGCGCGGTCAAAAGTGTGTTATCATGAGTTATATATTGCACCAGAAACCCATAAGTGGGTTGAAACTTGCAACTGTCTCTTGTACGCTTCAAAACAAGCTTCCGATTGTTCAATTTCCTAAGAAGTTGTTACAGCCATATTTGGAAAATCAAGATAAACATAAACCAATCAATTCGCTAGAACAACTTGCTGCCAATCTCCCTGGACCGGGGCGGTTTCCAAATATGACACTAAGCAAAAAACGAACATTCGGAAGTTGTGAATGCGCCGGCGTTACACGTTTCAACCCACTTATGGGTTTCTGATTGCACTCGTTATGGTGCGTATTTACACTCTAGAATGCTATGTTTAATAATAAAGATATGTCTACTTGTGAGTCTTGAATCCTAAAGAAGACGAGTAGAGCTTTCTAATTATATATTTAATGCTTTTTAAGTGTTGCGGCTGGCTTTTGGTTTGCTTTTCCCGCCGTTTTAGTCACATGACTTTTGTTTGGATTACTGCTTGTTCGGTTGTTGTTTGGCGAGGCCGGTAAATTCACTCGAATTAATTATTAACGACTAAAGAGACTTGAACTGGCTAAAATAAATCGAAATCAACTGAGATCTACATTGTTGTAACCAGGAGGTCGAAATTTGTTGTGATCTGGAGGAATAACGTCCGTCCGTCAACAAGTGAATTTGCGTTTACAGGTGCTTACATCAGTCTCGGAAAGGAAAAATTCAGGTAACGAATACTTCATTTATCACACAGGTAAATAGTGTGGTGTTTAATTTGGTGATTCGTCAAATGATGGGAACTAAATACATGCAGGACAAAACACAGATTGAAAAGCTGAAACTCGCCGCAGTCAAGGCCTCCATGGTCAACCTTCCTTTGCTTGGAATCAAGTGGCTGTTTGGACTCTTGAGCTTCATTTCAGATGCCATCGCCTTTAAGTACATATTCGCCATCTTTAATTCTCTCCGGGGACTGATGATCTTCATATTCCATTGTGTAATTAACAAGCAGGTAAGGAAATGAAAACTCAGTTCAACTACTCTGAGTCAACACCAAAGCGTGCGTTTAGAATACGTGAATTTAGTTTTAAATCGCGGCAGGGGTAATTTGCCGAACGCCGAACGCCGAACGCCGAACGCCGAACGCCGAACGCCGAACGCCGAACATTGTTCTCGCCCACAACAGTTAATAAAAGCTAACCAATTTGAATCAGTGCTTAACCCTAAACACTGTAGCACTGATTTACAGTATTTAGGGTTAAGCACTGATTCAAATTGGTTAGCTTTTATTTACTGTTGTGGGTGAAAACAATGCAATGTTCGGCGTTCGGCAATGCAAATTACCCCTGCCGTTTAAATCGTGGATATTTACCTACATTTCGATTGTTTCACATCAGAACAATTATCCTCTGGTTTATTTCTCAAACTCTCCCACGTTTCTTATATTAAAGTACAAAATTGGAAGAAATCGTTGCGTCTCTGATGCCACATGACGTCACAAGCATTTCCACTGGTCAGCACTTCAAGGAACAAGAACTCGTAAAGGCGGATGATACCAAATGGATCTAATTTTTTACGTTAACAAAGGTAAGTATACTTTTTTCCCTGTTTCTTTTTTCCGATCGTAAACAAAGTCTTTTGTTCACTGGATATGCCAAAATGTGTCTTGTTGGCATATCTGAGACGCAGAAATAAAAAAGAACAAAGACTCTGAGTTCACTCTGGGATTTCCACTTGGAAAACTTGCATCGAAAACATGTTTTCCTTTCTACATTTTTTACTTTTCCCTTCGCTTTCTTATGGACGGACAATGTCGGGTTCGCAGTCTGAAAGAAAATGTCCAAAACATGACATGGCTCGTGGTTCTTGACTTAAATGCTGTTACTGTGACGAAAAAGTGGATAAAAACCGCCAAAGTCCAGGCTGTACAGGAGCGAAAGTAAGGTGACGGCCACGGCGGGGTCTGTCCTGGTGTACCGGTACACTAGGACAAAAACAAAAGACTAAACAATACACTACCCTTTGTTTACCCTATAAACAAAGGGGATACAATGTGAAATCCCTTGTGAACCGGTACACAAAGACAGAACTCGACGGCGCCACCTTGTAATTCACGTCAACGTTATCTTAAAATTTCTTTCTGATCTATTTTTGAAACCAAGTCAGTGACTTATACCGTCCTATTTTTGACTGCCCAAGAATTTTGACTCTCCCTTTAGTAAATAAGTATAACAAGAAAACTCTGCGAGTATTATAATCGGGCTTCCTTCTTCACTCCTTTTACCTTAAAATTTGAACAATTACGTCCCAAATACAAATTTTCTAAATACTCTACTAACTCTTCAAGAGAACTAATTTCAATCAATACACACGGCGTCCCACATAGATCATTCATTCCTGTACGATCTCTACTATGTGAATCAAACCATCCCTTGTGTCAAAAATAGCGACTGTATAAATTATTATTGTCAAAATAAATGACTTATAATTATCACGTAACAACTATTCAAAAGCCTCAAACAAAGGTAAACAACAACTCTCTTCTATTATACCGTCATTTAAATAATGTAAATTTCCATAATAACTTTCACTATACTCTTATTGAAAGTTAACTCTCCCATACAAACAACATCAGGAACTTCAGTTAACATAAGGCATTCTTTTTGTTGAATTAGAAAGATAAGTATGAAAAATTCCTGCAGAAGAAATTGTTAAGAGAAAAAAAATCGTGCACGTAAGCATGTGAAAAAAAATTTCAGCATTTTGGTAAAAAAGAAAATTCTTGCAAATAGAGATGCTGAAAAAAAAATCATACTCAGAAGAAATTGCCTAACCCCCCCTCCCCAACAAAAAAATTAAACGGTCCGTCCCTTAACCAATATAAATCACAAACCACATTATTAAATTCAACAAGTCACCACAACAATAACGTTACTTTTAACACTACATATTCAGTAATGAAATACGAGCCTTTTATAAACAGGTATAAAAAATGAGAAAGGGCGGGGAAAAACATTACCACGTGGTACCTTTTAGAGTTTCGTACATGCGATCT